>OX384047.1:10436568-10454068 GCA_947534325.1 Agonum fuliginosum | reverse complement strand
ATGGCTTTTTCAAAGTTCATAAGATTTACTGTTACTTTGAAAGATGAATAGAAGTCCGGGAATTTGGAAATTAACTCTTCTACCAACACTTCTAGGAATTCGCTTTTTAGATCAGATAGTAGATATTCGGGCTTAGTACCTGGCTTTAATCGTGACACATAAATAAAAGCTTTTTTAGGTATCACTTCCAAATTGTCGATATTTTTGGCTTTACCATAAAAACCACTATTATTTTGTTTCTTATGTTTTTTTCTTCACTACTTCAGTCCAAGTTCTTTTAGGTGTTAATAATTCAACTTCATTTGAGTTAGGAATAGTTGAACTATCATTTTTGTTATTGTCGATAACCTGAGTGTTAACTGCGAGCGCATGTTTATTTTTATATGTGGTTAGTTTTTGTTTTGAAGGTGGCACTTGTTTCACGTTCACGTCAGTTTTGTTGGAGTTTAGTGTTTTTATGTTACTACTAGAATTTTTATTTATACC
Source organism: Agonum fuliginosum (assembly GCA_947534325.1). Classification (NCBI taxonomy): domain Eukaryota; kingdom Metazoa; phylum Arthropoda; class Insecta; order Coleoptera; family Carabidae; genus Agonum; species Agonum fuliginosum. The sequence goes on along the minus strand of OX384047.1, from coordinate 10,453,582 downwards.
ACTAGAATTTTTATTTATATTGCTGGCAGATGTCACCGCTAGGTTTGTATTTGAATTATTTGTTGAATTCATTTTTACTTGATTATTTAAAAGTGAGATTATAGTCTCCTTGTCTTTTATTATAGTTGATTTATCATTTATAATTTTGTCTTTTTCTTCTATTAATCTTTTAAGATAAATTAATTCAAGGCGAAGGCTGTTTAATATTATTATTTAATATGCAAGGTCGGGTGACTCCCTTGCATCAAAAAAATCGATATCTTCATTACTGCAACACTTTGTTAAGTTATCGTTGATCACTAGATTTTTCTTCATACAACAATTTAGATGAAAAATACTGGAGCACGAGACACATTTTACAATATTGTTTACCGCACTTCGTTTACATAATTTGCAAATTTTCTTATCATTGTCAGGAAGAGAATCACTCGTGCTAGCACCACCCGCCATCTTTATATAATACCAATACCGACGTTCGGATGGTAGGTACAGTGATATAGAACAAAATGAATAATTGTATTTTTCCCAGAATGGATATAGCACAAATGAGAACTGAAATGCTTGATTTCTATTGGTTAAATGATTATAGACTGAATAAGAATTGAAAAAAAGAAAAAAATATTGGATATAGACGGATAAAGCACTATTTTTTCCAAAATCCAATGAATTAGCGAAATGAAAGTCGAATCTATACAACAAATAAAATCAGTAGACAACAGTGTGCCTATTTTCTTCGAAAATCGCAAAATAGTGTACAGACCCGACCCGACGATATTTATGGGTATGTTGGCCGTTTCTTCCTGAATGTTTCTTTTCAGGTCGTCCAGAGTCTGTGGACGGTTGGTATAGACCTTAAATGTTTAACTTTTTAATAAAAAAATATATCTTTACTATTTTTCGTATTAAAAATAGACCTCTAAGGCAAATGCACGCTGCTCGTCACTCCATGAAACACAAGTTAACAAAACTGTAGGAACCCCTCTTTCGAATGACACTACGCACACCCGCCTAGGACTCCCATCACCTTTAGAGCGCTCGTTTCAAATAAGGAAGTTATCTTGCCGCATCATGTATTATGCAAAATATGCAATAAAATTATACCATAATTTAATCTATTTTTGCATGAAATACAAACATTTGTATTAAAATTACGAATATGCGCAAATAATACACAATATAGGGTATTTCATAACTTCGAGTACATACGTTAATGGGATATGTTGTTTGATATGCTGATTACGAATCTAAAAGATTTTTTTTTTCAAATTCGAAAAATTAAGAGTCGTTTACCTAAAACATTTTTTGTAGTACTGCACTGGATTCGTTTTAGTATTAAATACAAACAATAGAAGTAGGTAATGAACATCTTAAATTACATAATACTAGTAAAATAACAAACGAAATTTAATTATTTTTAATGAAACAATAATTAGGTACTCCACACAGTGTCAGTGGCAACGAACAATTTTGTACTGGGAAACATGGAAAATAATTTTGAGGCTAGAAAGAATAATTATGTAGTTTTGCGATTAAAAAAAAATCTTTTTGATTTTTAATCAGCATATCAAACAACATATACCATTAACGTATGTACCTGTAGTTATGAAATATCCTGTATATATGCAAATTTCAGGTTCGAGCGCCAGTGATCCGCCTAAGAAAGTATTCATTAGGATATCATTTTTAGTTTGGCTTTTTTTCGGTCTTCATTTCGTTGCGGCATATCAGCGTAATACTAATCAGCGTTTTACTGAAACCAAATTTCGAGAAGCAAATTTCATCAGTAGACGAAATGCTGGCAAGTGGCATAAAGTACATGATCTACGACACAAATAAACGGTATTTAGGCATAGGAAACGATAACCGTTTTTCACAGAACCTGGACGATATAGCCCTGTGTTTAGATGAAGATAGAAAGCATGCGCTTTTGATTATGAAGACTCATGTGGAATTTGAGACCTTGAAGTATACACCGAGAAAAATGAAAATTCTGAATCAAATAATTTTAGAGTGTTGAATTTTTTAATTTTCGTTTAAAAGTTTCTTTTTTCTACTAAAATTATTTGTTTCAAAATAACTGTTCTGCAAGTTTCTACAGAAAACTTAAAATATTTTAAAATATATTTTTTGATTGAAAAAAAGAGTATTTCGTTAAATATCTTCACGTGTTTACATTAAATAAACAACTTTTTGGAATCAAAATAGTTTTCATTGTTCAGTAAAATATAAAATCTTTTTTCTCAATTCTATAAGTTCTTAAATTAAATACATTACTTTTGAAAAGAAATAAAGAAAGTGTACTTCGAAAAGTTATACGTTTTAAATTTATATTTTAAATATTTAAATTAAAATATAAACATATTTTATTCTAAAACTGCTGTATTTTCGTTTAAAAGTGTACAATTTATTTCAAAACTTTTTAATTTTGAACGAAAACTATCTAGATTTTGTAAGGCATCTTTGGGTCAGGGCACATGGGGTACATGTACAAGCTTGTTCTGATCTTTTGATGCTGTTTATGTTGACGATGTACTGTTTAAACAAAGTAGAAGTGTATTACGTTGTGACATGTGACGGAAAAAGCATTCGAATCGAAACCTTCTTACCGAACGGCGAACGGGGCTTCGAAGAAGCGATACCAATATTTGAAGGTAAGTGTAAATGTGTATAATATTTAAGTTATGTTATGTATTACTAATGCTTGAAGTTTTGTTCAAATCTTGTACTTGAAAGTTGTTTATGCCTATCTACAGTTGAGTTATTATTCGTTATTCATTGGTTATTATATAAAACATCATAGCATTTTTTATATTGGTGTAATTTATTGATAAAATGTAATATTTGTTAATACCTGCAGAAAAACTTCTGGGGAATAATGTTTTTTTAATTAAATTTAAGAAAAAATGTTTATGATTAAAAACTGCATCTAACGAGTAAGTACCTACTAATTTGTTCTTCAATTATTTTTTGATAAAATAATAACGATGAGTTAGTATCAAATAATAAATAATTATTCATGTACCTATAACGTATAGGTACTTACATCATATCCGTGACAAACATAAATGTGCTATAGTAAGACAAAATATAATTTTGCTTCTACGCCATGCCTAAAAATTAATTAAGAAATTAATTAATACTTATTGGGTGCAGTTTCTTTTTGTTTTTAATTATTACTTGTGCTCAAATTTTACTAGGTAACCAATATAATCTCCAAACTATATACACTTTTTTTATTTATTCTAGTTTATTATTGTTTATAATTTAAATTTTCTGATATAGTACAAGATATTGATGAAGCTTGTTGGAACTGACGGAAGACAATCTTAAGGAACTTTTCCCAAAACCAAGGACTAGGTTTATGAAAAAATTAAACGAGTATAAATTGCCACCCATCGTACTAAGCAGATAGTGTAAACTTATGTTAATTTTTAAAAATTATTTATTATTACACTGTTGTATGTATATGTAAAAAACTAAGTGACTTAAATATTATAGTTTTTCCTATGGCACTTTTTAATATGCCAAATGGAGATGTTTTTTTAAAGTCTCTTGTCATATCACTTAGTTTTGAAGTAATAATTTGAAAATAATTGTGTCTGATTTTTTCTATATTTAAGTATATTTATTGTTCAAATATTTAACTTACGGGTATTATAAATATATGTAATTAAATTGATAAAAGTAATTTATTTATTTCAAATTCCATCCATATAGGACTAATGAATCATTAAATTGGTCATCTCAAAAAGTATTGAAACTAGGTAACTATATATAGTTTTAGTAATTTTTTTAAATTACGTCAGTTTACTGGTTCAGTGAATATTACATATCAAATATAGTTTTTATAAATTGATAGAAATTTTCAGAACTCATAACATTAATAAATTATAATATTTGGGTATAGTTCTGTATTATTTTATTTCGATTATTTTACGACGTTTCATGAACAATGTGTTACTTGATGAAGGGAACACATTGTTCACGAAACGTCGTAAAATACTCGTAATAAAATAATACAGAACTATACCCAAATATTATAATTTATTAAATAGTTTATTGTTTTTATTCAAAAGCTATATTTATTTCATTCAAATATCATTCCTTTTGTTACAAAATTCAAAGTTACTTGGTACAACATTTTATGTGTTTTTAAGTAAAATTATTTTATATTCCGTAGAAATTGTCATTTTTGCACTAAAGTGTAACTAATGTTTGAGACAAAACTTTTTACGTTTTCAGACTACATTTATTTATTTTAAGTGAAATAAAAGAAATATTTGATTCAATATATAAATGGTTCTAAAACCAAACAAATGAATATTTGATTCAAAACTTTTTTTGTATTTGGTAGAAACGTTTTTAATTTTCAATTAAAATTTATAATCAAAACTTTAAAACTCTACTGTGAAAATGAATAAGTGTTGCGAACAGGGAACACAAAAAAAGTTTTGAATCAATGCAAAAATTATTTCATTTAAAACTTCCTTTTTCTCAGTGTAATGACGACGCTTCGGGAGACTCGAAATTTTATTTTATTAATTACGTTGATACTCAGTTGGAGTGGTACATGACGAAAGGATTTTCGCTTAAAGATAGAATTAACAAATATATTTATAGGTAAGTTCATACTTTTTCCACGACCATATGAGAAACTAACAGTTTCCATACAGTTACGAAAATAAACAATATCATACATCCGGTCAACCAGTTTGATGTGGGGTCAATAATGCAGTAAAATAAAATAATTCATTACACTTCGTTAAATTTGGACGTAAATTAGATATTATAGGCAACCATTGAAATAAACAAGATTGAATTTAATATTACCACTGAAAAGCAGTGACGTCAAATTATTTTGAGTAAGAATTTTGACCAGACCCTAATACTCATACATTATTAAGAAATAATATTAAAGAAAAATTTAATTTATGTTTTAGCGTTTTCATGTCCTTACAATAAATATATAAAATATCTAGCGTTTTTCCTAAAATTTATGATATGCGAGGATCTTTTCTCGTCCTTATTTTTAGACACTGCATTCCTTTAGTTTTATTTATTACAGAAATATTAAGCTGTAAATTGTAGAAAAAGATAAATAAAAGCGATACCTATTAGTTTTTGTATTTTTAATGTTTTTCAGCTAAAGCCTTGTTCATATATAGATTATTTAAAGATTCTTTCATGTCCTGTATTGAAAAATAAGAATTTCTTTTTCATTGATTTCTTCAATATAGTGAATTTTTGTCCAGGATTCAGAGGCATGAAAGAACCCACAAAGAATCCATGAGTGAACAGGGCTTAACATTTCTGGCATTTTCGCTATAATTACAAAATGGGAAAAGTTTAATAATGCAATTTTCCAGCAACACGTAATTTATTCAAAAGACTTGTGATTTGCAGCGAATTTTCTTCAATAATTTAAAGCAATATTTAAATCCAAGTACCTTTAATAAACTTTCTGTTTACAAGTGTTTAATGTTAATGATAAATTGACAGCACTGTTCAACTAAGTTTTCAATTTGCTTAATAATGTTTAAACTATGTTTACAATACGCTAAGCTTGGAATATTGCCATTAACAGTATAAATACAGAACGTTATTGCAGCAAGTTTAAGCTAAGAGATATTAATTATTATTTACCGCGATTGTTACTATAAGGGGAGGTAACTGTAATATTTACAAGAAGATTAAACATATTTAGATTGGAATCTGTAGTTTGTAGACATTCAATCGTCGATTAATTTTGTTTCCTTTAAAATAATTATTTGAACAAAATAATGCCTGATCAAATTATTTTGTCGTCATTCGTAGGTTAAATTATTATATTATAAAAATTATAACATACCTTCTAAAATCCAGTATAAAATGTACTCACGTAGTGAGTGTTTCGTGGTCGATTTATTTCAACAAGGTTCAAATAAATTTTAAAACTTTAATAATAAAAATTGAATTAAATTACCTATTTCGAAAAAAACAAAAAAAGCACAACTAAAGAACCTTTCTTTATCTATTAAATATTTATAAAATCATTTTTTATATCAATATTGAGAGTTTTTTTACACGAAACGAAAATACTTTTGCGATAGATTTTTACTTTAAAATGATCTGGCACAATTAGGATGCAGCAAAGTCGGAGTTTCGGGCTTGTTTCGAGCAGCCGTGGTCATGGGACGGGAGAAAAGTCAAATATAAACAGAGTGAAATTGAATTAAAATTTGCTTATGGGCAAATTTTTTAAATTCTATTCAAAGTAGTTATAAATAGAAATATTAAAATACAGTTCCGATTTGCTTCTTTTATATTTTTATATCGTGTCGACGAAACTATGTTTGATCTATAATTTATATTTGTTTTTCATGAATAGAAAATTATGCGCACTGTTACTGATGTAGTATGTGCTTGTGTGTGAGATTTGTGTGACCTATCCTTAGTCTTGTAATTTTTATTTGCTCTGACCGGTTTATTAAGTTGTTCCATTTTTCTGTGTTAACTTTTATGTTTCTTAATGTATTTCCGGTCGTGCCTACCCAGATTTCATTCCATTGTTTCTTTGTTTTTACTTTGCAAATTCGTATTATGTCCTGAACTGGTATTGAGATTTCAGTTATGTCTTCCTGGAGGGCTTCTTTCGCTGTCTTGTCCGCTTCTTCGTTTTCACTTATTCCTGTATGCGATGGAATCCACATGAACGATATTTTATTATATTTGCTAATACTGTGAATTAATTCTTGAATTTTTTGTATAACAGGTTGTTTGCTGTATGTATTTTTTGTTTCTTGGATGACGCTTAGTGCATCAGTAACAATAATGTATTCTTCCTGTCGGCTATTGTTGTTCTTGATTTCTTTTAGAGCGCTGTATATACTGTGAGCTTCTGCTGTGTACGAGCTTGTTTCTGTGGGTAGGTGTATTTTTATTTTTTTTGTTCTTGTAATTATAGCTCCCCCTGTTCCTGCTGATGATTTGGATCCGTCAGTGTATATTATTTGGGCGTTTTCGTGCTGACTGCAGATTTGGTGGAATTTTTCTTTAATTTCTGTCGATGAAGTGTCAGACTTTTTGTATTCAGTTAGTGTCATTATATAGTGTGGTGTTACTTTTCTCCATGGTGGTATAATATCTTCATAATTTTTTTCAAGGTCAGGTAGGGTCATTTGGAGGTTTCTAAGGATTTCGTTTATTTTTTGTTGGAGAGGGGTGCTTGATAATAGAGTTGTCTCGTTATGGTGTTTGAATATGTGTTTATGAGTAGGATTATCAGGATTTTTTGCTAGTTTTAGAATATAGGTTAATGTTAGCTGGTTTCTACGGATTTCTAGAGGAATAATGCCAGATTCACAAAGCATACTTTTTGCTGGACTAGTTCTATAAGCTCCTATTGCTAATCGGATGGCTGTATTTTATATTGGTTCTAATGTTTTTAGGATGTTGTTACTTGCTGTTTGGTAGACAATAGAGCCGTAGTCGATTTTTGATTGTATAAGTGATAAGTATAGTTGTATTAAGATATTTTTATGTGAGCCCCATTTATTGTGACAGAGACATTTAATAATATTTAGTTTTTTGTAGCATTCCTGTTTTAAGTATTGAAGGTGTTTTTTCCATGTTAATCTGGGGTCTAGAATTATTCCTAAAAATTTTATGTTTGTAACATATTCAATGTTTCTATTCTTGAGCTTTATGTGTGGTTTGACAACTGGTCTAGTAAGTTTGGTAAAAAACATCATTTTAGTTTTTTCTTCTGAGAATTGTAACCCAGTGTCTTTAGCCCATTCTTGCAATCGGTTAGTAGTGTTTTGTAGTTCTTGTTTAAGTGTAGTTGTGTTTTTGTTTTTGTAATATATTGCAAGGTCGTCAGCGAACAATGATACATTTATGTGTGGTGGTATATATGTAGTTATTTTATTCATAGCTATTAAAAATAGAGTAACACTCAGTATTTCTCCCTGTGGCGTTCCGTTATCTTGGGTTTTTTCATCGGACAGTACTCCATTATATAACACTCTGAATTTGCGTTCATTCATAAAATTTTGTATGTAATTTAGTATATTACCATCTAGGTTGTTCTCTTTTAAGGATTTCAGAATGTAGTGTCTCCAGACAGTGTCATATGCCTTTGCGATATCAAAGAATATGGCTGCAGTATGTTGCTTGTTTCTGTACGCATTGTGTATTTCAGTTTGCAGCGATATTAGTTGATCTATTGTTGAGCGGCCGTTCCTGAATCCACTTTGTGTCTCATTTAAAATTTTGTGTTTTTCAAGGTACCATACGAGTCGTTTATTGATTATTTTCTGCAGTAGTTTACTAAGGCAGTTCGATAGAGATATGGGTCTATAGTTTGTGGTATCTGTTTTTTGTTTATTTGGTTTAAGTAGGGGGATTGTGGTAACTTCTCTCCATTTACTTGGGTATTTGTTTTCTGTCCAAATATTATTGTAAATTGTTAGTAAATAATCTTTTGTGTTGTTTGGAAGGTGTTTTATCATTTCGTAGGTTATTCCGTCTGGCCCAGGGCTTGTGGATTGTTTTAGTTCTTCGATGGTGGCGTCTAATTCGGTCTTCGTTATAGGGTCATTAATTTCGCATTCGTTGTTTTGTTCGATTTGGATTTTCTCGTTTTCAGCATTTTGTTTATGTGTTAGAAATTCAGGGGTGTAATGTGTGTTGCTTGAGTTGTTGTAAAATTGTTCTGCGAATGCATTTACGATTTCTGTAGGCTTTGTTATAGTTTTGTTATTTTGTATTAATATATCTGTATGCGAGTATGTTTTTTTTCCATTGATATGTTTTATTTTATTCCATACTTCAGTAGATGGTGTGTTCGCAGTGATTTTAGAGGTATATTCTTGCCATGATCGTTTCTTACTTTGTAGAATTGTTTTTCTACAGAGAGCTTTAGTTTGTTTAAGTTTTATTAAATTTTCTAGCGTATTGACTTTTTTATATTGGTACAGTGCTTTTTTGTTCTTTTTGATAGCTTCTTGACATTCTGTATTCCACCATGGAACTTGTTTTGCTTGATTATTTAACACGATTTTTTTGAAGGCGGAGTCGGCAGCTGTGGTTATAGTTTGTGTTAGTATTTCTACTTGTTTATTGATATCGTCTGTGTCTATTGTTGTCGTAATATCAGAGAGTTCTGTAAACCGTGACCAATCCGCATTTTTTGTTGACCATTTTCTTACTGAATGGATTTGTGTGTTGTTGTTGTTATCTATATTATTGGCAGTTATTTTAATTGGAAAATGATTTCCTACATATGCTAGCGGTAACACTGTCCAAGTGATATCTTGAGCGGTTGATGAGTCACTAATTGTTAGATCTATGGCTGTAAAATTGCCGGAGTTGGCACAGAAATGAGTCTTTGTTCCGTCGTTCATTAAGATTAATTTATCGTTTAAGCTAAGAATGTCTTCTATTATTTTTCCTCTGTTATTTGTGTTCTCACTTCCCCAAATACTGTTGTGCGCGTTAAAGTCTCCCAGTATTAGGAAAGGTGTTGGTAGTTGTGCTATAAGATTTTCTAATTGTATCTGGTTAATATCCTGGTTAGGCGGTAAATAAATGGAGCATATTGTAAGTTGTTTTGGGGTGAAGATTCTGATGGCTACTGCTTCTAGGTTTGTATTTAAGGTAACTTCATCCACGTGCTTTGTGTTGCTTGTTAGTATTGCAACTCCGCCGCTTGCGTTGTTTGCATTTTGTCTATCTTTTCTAAATATTGTAAAGTGTTTTAGTGTGGCTTTGTGATGGGGATGAAAACGAGTTTCTTGTAAACAGATTATTTGTGCTGTTGTGTCTGATATTAATTTTTGTAGTTCTGGGAGGTGTGCGTGAAATCCATTTATGTTCCACTGTATAATATTCATTATAAAGTTAAATTTACTTTTGTTTTTCTGCGCTCTCCTCGTCATCGGCTAATTGGATAGTGATTTTATTGTGTATTCTAGTAAATCTGTTTTTGATAATCTTTTTCTTTAAAAAAGGATACAGGGTGTTTATCATAGTGAGTAGGTCTGTTGTATTTTGTGTGTAATTTTTTGATATTGCTAGTGGGTCTGGGCTATTTGTTGCGTTTTCGATGAAGTCTTTGAATCTGTCATAGTTTAGTGGATATTTCTCAGTGTTTGTGTTTATTTCTTCTTCTAATACATCTATAAGTTCTTGGGTTGTAAAATTATATGAAGGACTAATTGATCTCGGTTTTTTAGTTTGTTTGGTACTTTGTTTTTTATTTATATCGTTTTTTTGTTCACTACTGGGTTCATCGTTCTCTGCCGGGCGTTTCGTGCTAGTAATTTTAGTTTGTTCGGTTGTATTGGTATTGATATTTTCGGTATTTGTTGTTTGTTGTTCAATTAAATTGCTCTGTTGGGTTCTCTGTTTTTGTTGCGATTGTAGTGGGTTTTGAGCGAACGGATAGAAATTTTTTGACAGATTTGTTGTTATAGTCTGTGGTTCTGGTTGTGTTAGAGATTTTGTTGGTTCTTGTGTTGTTGTTTGTTGGTTTGTAGGTGTAATTGGTACCGGTTGTGAAAGAGTGCTTATGGCTTGTTGTTGCTTCCATGTTGTTAGTGGGAGTGTTGAGCTTGTGCTTGGAGTCGGATTACGATCTGGAGCTTGGCATTGGGTTGCAGTGTGTCCTTTTTGTTTGCATCTATAACATGTCGGTGTATCATCGGATAGGTATATCCTATACTCGGTGTTATCATGTATGATAAGTAAGGTTTCTGGTATGATAGTGTTTTCTTTTTCTGCAATAAATGTTTGTCGACGGAAGCTTAGAACGTGTGAGTATTCACTGTCTAGCATTCCTACTCTGAGGAACGAGATAGGGGATACAAGTTTCAAGTTTTTTTCGCGTAATTTTGTTTCTATAATTTCATGCGGTTTCTAGGGTTTTGTTTTCGATTTCGATTGATTTATGTTTTGAGATAAGGTTGTCAACTATTTCTTTGGTTAAAAGGTATATACATATTCGGTTTTGTGAGATCCTGGAAGCAAATATTACATTTTGTGCTTTGACTATGTTTCCAATTGCTTTTATATATGATTGTATTGGAATTTCATTTACTGCTGTAATTACTATTGCTTGATCTTTTTTTGGATATAGGTTAATGTTTATGTTTTGTTTCACAATGTTGGCATAGTTGTTACCTGTTTGCGTTTGGTTAGGCATATTGTTTGTGGTTGATTCCATGTTTATATTTGCTTTTTTATCGGCATTATAGTGTATAAACAATACGAGTAGATGTCACTGAAAGTATGAGTTGTGAATCCAGTTTTATTTTATTGGGTATTTTAGGGTATTGGTGGGTTATAAGGGAGGGTTAGGGTTTTACGTACAGTAATGTGATTTTACTGTACGTGGAAATTTAGGATTAGATTGGTTTACTGACAGGAGGTATAAGTAATGGGTTTACCTTGACCTTCGTTTCTTATTAACACTGCTTAGCACGTCTGCACTATCTCAGTTGTCTTTAAGAACTGCTTTCACTTTTTGAGTTACTGAAATTTAAAAAATATAATTTAACATAAAACAATGCAACTTCATAATAAAACATTTTTATGTATATAATATATTACTCACAGAGCACAATCATATTCATATGAGATAGTAGTATAATAATAATATTATAATCATGATATTAAATTAATATCATAAAATGTAAAATATATACTCTGTATTAATTTTTAGGTTACAATCGTATATAATATCTCAAAGATAAACTATAAAAACAGTATTACGTTGTTACGTTATATTTTTAGTAAACTCAGTTTCGAGAGGGGGGTGGATTCAAAAAGGAGACAAACAATAACAGTTTTTAAATGACAATTTTTTCTGACCTATAGAAAATACAATGATAAAATTTTAATTTCGCTTTTACCTATTGCTTTTAGAGCCAAACTATAAATACAAAAGATGTTCAGAATAAAAAATTGCATCCAACGAGCATTTTATTGATATTAAACGTTCCTGTCACGAGATAAACGTAAATTAAATTTTTAATTTTGGACCTGCTAACAGAGTGCCATGAGAAATAAATGTAATTTGACAGATCAAAAATAAAAATACCTCAATTAATTATTATGAAGTAGGTAATGCTAATTAGATGTATTTTTTACCTTCCGCTTACCTGTAAAAGAAGGTATTGGAATCATGCAAAAAATCGGGTAGTGAGTTTTTAGTGGATGAGCACGAATTAGGGTCCTTACAACTCATTTTTGATAGTTTCCCGATGATGCCTGTATGTATGTGTGTGTGTGTGTGCGTGTGTGTGTGTGTGTGTGTGTATGTGTGTGGTCCGGGCCGATGCCGTCTGTCGGATAACTCAAATACGAATTACCCAAAAATTTTGATATTTGATATTTTACAATTGTATACGAATAGGAAGAGCTCATTAGATTTTGGTACAAATATCTTCACCGGAAGTGATATTTTTTGAAGATTGAAAAGATTAAGTGTCAAAAATTTCTATAAATTTGGATAAATATAGTATTTATTTGTAATAAGAATAAGAGGAAAAGTTATTTGCAATTTACGTTATAAAAAATTGTCTTTATCTGGTAGCATTAAAGAACTGCAGTAAAATTTAAAAAATAAATTTATCAAATAAAACGTTGAAATCTTGTAATCCATGTTCGGTTGATTTTTGTTTCTGCATAAAAAATATTGACAGATGACACGGGTGACAATAAGTTGGCATACTAGCGCTATATAAGTCATAAGTAAGTCATAAGGATTGCTTCAACACAGAAGAGTTTTCGTGAGAATGAATCTTTTGATTCAGGTGATACTAATTTCTGTGTTTGAATATTTTAGATTTTTATTTGTATATTTTAAATGGACACCGGATTGTACGTATACATTTCTGTTTAAAGTCTAGATATGGCGGAAGGTTGTGTGATGGTCACGTCAGATTTTTTACGAATAATTAAAACATAAGATTACTATTGGAACGATATTTTATTTAATTAACTAAATTAGTGCCTATATTAAATTAATAAAACAAATAATTATTTTTTAATAAGAATATTTATAATAGCTATTTATGTAACAAGTATATAATATAGGGTTTTATTGGCGAGACAGTTTAGGGGACGAGCGAGCGCAGCGAAGCGAGGCACATAAATGGGCGAGTCCATAAAACCCTATTATATACGTGTTGCATACAAGATTTTGTTTGACTGCCCTATACGCAAGATTTTCTATTATCTATAATGACATTTACAAAATGACACATTTGACAAATGACAAATTAAAATTTAATCTCTAGCGAAGTGTGCCTTTTCTGTTATTATTTTATTATTTCTATTATTTTATTTTACTAGTAAAATAAAGAAACTTTATTTTACTAGTATTATAAAGAGCTGCTTTATTGCTGCAAAATTATGTTATAAACAGTACTTTATAATGCAGTCGTACATAAAAAATATTTAAATGAAATATTCAAACAAATCGTCATTTATACTGCTAAATAGTAACCTAATCTATTATAAAATGTCTGACGAACAGAGCTTAATTTAATTTGTGTTATATTGTTGCACTCTTAAACAATTGATTGCATTTCTTAAATCCATAATATTGTTTATTTGGCGCTTATAAATTGTCTCCTTGAGATACGGCCATAAAAAGAAATCGCACGGCGTTAGATCATTCGATCTAGCTGGCCAATTAATTGGACCACCTCTACCAATCCAAGAATTCGATGTCTTCCAAAAATTCCAGCACATACATTTACTTTCTCTGGATATTGTGTATGTGTTGCTAACATAAATGTGGATTTTCTTGACTCCAATAACGAAAATTTTGTGATTCGGATTTATAACATACGCCAACGAAATTTGCCGCCCCTATGTACAGGTGAGCCAGCTAAGTGTTCCCTATTTCATTTGTTTGTAAAGTCTCAAGTTTTTGTGTAAAGTCCGCCAAATTTTTGCTGTAAATACAGTAGCCACTTGAGTTTTTGTTCGCAAAGTTTTATCATTATTGCTTCCTAATTGGTGACTGAAATAATGATTAATTAATTAATGATTAGTCAAACGACTATTTGTAGGATTTTAAAGGACCTTAAGTGGCATATTTATAAGATTCAATTTTTGCAGGCAATTTCTAAAGAGGATAAAGCAAACCGATTGGAATTTGCAGAAGACGAAATTGAACGAATGAATGAAAACCCTGGTCATCTGAATAACATTATATTTTCTGATGAGGCACATTTTCATCTTGATGGTGGATTTAATAGACACAATCATCGGTATTGGTCAGATGAAAATCCCCACTGGATTGCTGAACAATCCTTGCACTCTCCTAGAACGACTGTTTGGGCTGCAATTGGAGATTTTGGATTAATTGGTCCAAGTTTCACATTGAAGTGAACCACTCGTGAAGTTTTTGTCTGATCGATTTGAAATTTCGGCAGTAAAAATTCCTTTAGATAGTTCATGTTTTGCAAAAATTTCGTCACTTTCTGATAAAAATTGCCTAAGTTATGAAAAATCAAAATAGGGAATAGTTAGCTGACTCACCCTGTATGTCGACAATAAAACAATCAAATTTTAAATGTATCTACATAATCTCATATTTTTAAATCTATTTAAAAATTATTATTTGACTGCAAAAATTTAAAAAAAAACTCAAATCGTTTCTTGGGGAAGGGAATCACCAAGGACTGACCAAATCGCCGGGAAACATGGTTGGCAAAAAACATGTTTTTTTATTTGAAACAAAAAAAACTTTTTTTGTTTAAAACTGTTTTATTTGAATAAAACGTGATTTTTATTGATTTAAAAAATGTTTCAACAAAAAAAACAATGTTTTAATCAGCAAGGAGTTCTGAAATATGCATCATTACGCATTATGACGATAAATATGCTGGAGATTCCCCTACTTATACTTATTATTTATTATCAGGTTATGGCTATGGATGACAACTAGTGAGAAACAGTATAATATGCTATACACTATTATTAGGCCCGACTTAATGAATGCATCATCCATTTATGCCATGACCTGGAAGTTCAGCATGACTTCTCGCAGCATTTTTTTTACACGTCGATTCACTTTGGTCAAGATTGTATATCCACGTTCGAATCGCCCTATTCGACGGAACAGGCTGATTCGCCACTGAGAAAGTACGCTTTAACTGCGTAGCCACGTTGTTGACCCGTCCAACGATACATTGTAAACTAAATGGTAGACCACGCTGATAATGTTGAGTCGGCGATCTTCTTTCCCACCGCCTCCCTACGAGCTCTAAGCCCCACATCAAATCTTTCCATTTGACTGGTGAACCCTGTACTAGTAAATTTAAAAATTTATGTATACTAAATATTTGGAAATACTACCTATCTCGAAATTTGTTATTAAATTTATTTATTCATTCAGAAGTTAAGCTAATATGAACTATAACTGAAATGACTGAATTAATTATTTATTCGATAATAATAAAGTTTTTTTATTATTACTATAAAAATTATTAAAAGAAGTACACAGTTTTTTTTTGTTTTACTCAAAACTATAATTTTTTGAGTCAGGGAGTTATTCTAGCCATCCCCTCAATTATTTAATTTACATGAAAATTGTTAGGTTAACTAAATATCCAATGAAATTCTTTCATTTCTGATCACGTGTACGAAATTGACCAATGAATACAACATTTAACTGACAGCAACCCATGGGACATTATCACTTATGTCAAATATGTTGCTAGGTTACAATTATTTATGTTCATTTTTATGTTTATAATAATAACTGAATAAAAATATCATTTGCACGTTTTGGCAATGAAAATGATTCTTCAATTAATAAAATTTTCTGTCCAAATAACCCTCGACCATTGATAAATACTTATAATTTTGTGACAGCTACCTCAAGCACGTTGCTTTTAGGTTAACAGCCCTCCGCCTGCGGAGTCGGGCGGTTATCATTATCAAGCAACGTACTTTCGGAATGTCACACAATTATTTCGTAATTATCAATGTTCTTGAGTTATTATAGCTGATAAAAGTTTTTTATGATGGTTATTATTATTTAAAATTGTAAAATAACGGATACAGCGGCAATGTGTTATTGGGCTAGAGTTAGAAAAAACTCATGCATTTTGTTGTTATTTTTATTTAATTCCAATATTTCGTAACAGTTTTGTTACTTCCTCAGGGATAAAATCAATATAAATGTTTTTCTATTTTCTGCAAAATTTTTGTCAATTTTTAATAAGTTATATTGATTTTATCCCTGAGGAAGTAACAAAACTGTTACGAAATATTGGAATTAAATAAAAATAACAACAAAATTAATGAGTTTTTTCTAACTCTAGCCCAATAACACATTGCCGCTGTATCCGTTATTTTACAATTTTAACTTTCAACGAGTCGGCGTGACTTCTGTTCAGCATGTTTTTATTATTAAACAACGACTGGCGGCTTTTTGCCGCTCCTGAAATTTACCGCCCGCGTGCGGTGCACTCCCTGCACCCTCGGGTTGGCACGGCACTGATTAGGTTCCCCATGTAAAGTAAATGTACTCTCATCAGAAAAACAAATCAATTTCAAAAAGTTTCGGTCTAAATTTGATTGTTCAATAATTGTTTCACAAAACACGCTTCTTGTGAATTTATCAGCGTCAAATATTTCTTGATATGTCGAATACTTGTAAGCATATAACTTTTCCTTTTGAAGTATTTCATGCACTGTTGTAAAGTGCAAATTTAATTGAGAAGCAATTTGACGTACATTTAAATTTGGGTTTTCTCTTACAGATCTTATATGATGACGTTGTATTTTCTTGACTGGAAATGTTTTGTGGAAATAAATATTTTAATAAATTGACTGATTCCAAAGAATTTGGTTTATTTCCACAAGATAAAAGTATATTTAATTTGTTTTCATTTAATCTATTATGGCCTAAATTTTCTTGGACGGTTTTCATAAAAGCACTGAATAAATCATTTATTCGAGCTGCAGAATTTCCAGCAAAATACCATTTTACACACTGAATCTTCTCATT
>OX384047.1:10424068-10434068 GCA_947534325.1 Agonum fuliginosum | reverse complement strand
CCATGATATGAAATTTGTTTTTACTCAAAATTTGAATTATAATGACAGTGACATTACAGTTGACATCTTTTGCTTGCATCTTGGTTTACATTATCGTTTACATATTACATGAACATGAAACTATTAAAATGTAAGTAAAACTATTTATAAGATTAGTAGAATAAGCAGAATTAGGCGAGAGGTCGTGTACTGGCCACAGCAGATTTTTTTTCCTCAATGCAGTTCTTTTAAACAAACCACTTTTAGTAAAATTTAAAATTTTATTTAGCTTGGCGCTTGAATTGTGTTTCAATCTTTCAATACAATAGCCCGGCGGTTATAGGACAAACTTCATATCAACTAAGCATTTTGTGATTAAAGTGTGAAAATTGGCATACATATCAATGTAACTATTCTCTTTCATATAAGAAGTGTTGCCAAAGTGTTAAGTACCACGGACGGCCTCTATTTTGAAAAAATGGCTGCCATTCTTAGTTTTCTTGATTTATCTCGTATGGTTAATATTACGTGAAAAATTGTAGAGCATAAAATTTGCTATAAAATAGTATATTTATTTTATCTGTAAGTAGTACAGTTCTCGAGAAAATTGTGAAAATATATTTGAGCAATTTCTAGTCATTTTCAACAATAGCCTTATTTCGTCTTTTCAAATAAAAACAGCTTTTATTTTCGAATCAATCAAGATATCGACTTCCGGTCTTCAGCATTCGATTTCCTACATAATTTTTTGTTGCATACATAATTTTCAACATTTTGGGAGTAGTAGTTCGGGCACAATTTAAACATAACCTCTTAGAGATAATAGTGAAATTTTAGTATTTTTTGTGTTTTTTGAGCTGTCATTTCTGAAAGAATTAAAATTTTCACTTGCTGTTTCCTGCATTAAATTCTTCAAAAATTTCTCTATAAGATACATTATATTGAAAATGTTTAACGCCTTAGTTAAACCGATACGTAATGAGTTTTGTCTAGCGAAAATATTCAAATTTTAGTATAAATTTTATTTTTGTGATTGATCATCTGAAGTTTCTGAACGGATCAAAATATCGACTTGAAATTTCCTACCTAACTTACCCAATTTTCAACATTTCGGGAGCTCTAGTTCGGCCACAATTCAACATAACTTCTTAAAAAAAATATTGAAATTTTAGTATTTTTACATTCCGCTAACCTGTCAAGGAAGGTATTGGAATCATGCAAAAAATCGGGTAGTGAGTTTTTAGTGGATGAGCACGCATTAGGGTCCCTACAACGCATTTTTGATAGTTTCACGATGATGTCTGTGCGTGTGCGTGTGCGTGTGCGTGTGTGTGTGTGTGTGTGTGTGCGCGTGTGCGTGTGCGTGTGCGTGTGTGTGTGCGTGTGCGTGTGCGTGTGCGTGTGCGTGTGCGTGTGCGTGTGCGTGTGCGTGTGCGTGTGCGTGTGCGTGTGCGTGTGCGTGTGCGTGTGCGTGTGCGTGTGCGTGTGCGTGTGCGTGTGCGTGTGCGTGTGCGTGTGCGTGTGCGTGTGCGTGTGCGTGTGTATGTGTGTGTGTGTGTGTGTGTGTGTGAGTGTGTGAGTGTGCGAGTGTGTGAGTGTGTGAGTGTGAGTGTGTGTGTGTATGTGTGTGTGTGTGTGTGTGTGTGTGTGTGTGTGTGTGTGTGTGTGTGTGTGTGTGTGTGTGTTTGTGTGTATGTGGTCAAGGCTGGGGTGTTTGTCGCATAATTCAAATACGAATTACCCAAAAATTTTGATATTTAGTATTTAACATTTGTATATAAATTGGAAGAGCTCATTAGATTTTGGTACAAATATCTTCATCGGAAGTGATATTTTTTGAAGATTGAAAAGGTTAATAGTCAAAATTGTATATAAATTTGGATAAATATATAGGCGAGCGGCGCACCCCCGAAAACGTGCCTAGAAAAACAACTTAACCTCTCATGGAAAAACTAATGGTTGCAACCAGGTGGAATCGATCCGTTATTTTATTGCAAACAAAAAACCTAAATAAAAATTTTTGATCCGAGTGGCAGGAAATTTGTTATTAACAAAAAAGTTGTAACATTAAAACAAGATAAAAAATCTGACGTGGCCATCACACAACCTTCCGCCATATCTAGATTTTAAACAGAAATGTATACGTGCAATCCGGTGCCCATTTAAAATATACAAATAAAAATCTCAAATATTCAAACACAAAAATTTGCATCACCTGAATAAAAAGATTCATTCACAGGAAAACTCTGCTGTATTACTACATTTAATATCTTACGTAGGACATATATAGCGCTAGTATGCCAACTTGTCACCCGTCTCACCTGTCAATATTTTTTACGCAGAAACAAAAATCAACCGATCATGGATTACAAGATATCAACGTTTTATTTGATAAATTTATTTTTTTAATTTTACTGCAGTTCTTTAATGCTACCAGATAAAGACAATTATTTTATAACGTAAGTTGCAAATAACTTTTCCTCTTATTCTCATTATAAATAAATACTATATTTTTCCAAATTTATATACAATTTTGACAATTAACCTTTTCAATCTTCAAAAAATATCACTTCCGATGAAGATATTTGTACCAAAATCTAGGGAGCTCTTCCAATTTATATACAAATGTTAAATACCAAATATCAAAATTTTCGGGTAATTCGTATTTGAGTTATGAGACTAACAACCCTTGACCACACACACACACACACACACACATACACACACACATACACACAGACATCATCGTGAAATTATCAAAAATGAGTTGTAAGGAACCTAATTCGTGCTCATCCACTAAAAATTCACCACCCGATTTTTTGCATGATTCCAATACCTTCCTTTACAGGTAAGCGGAAGGTAAAAATGGCCCCGCAAGTAGTTTTATTAGGTTAACTGGCTCAAAATAATCACTTTTTGTCTCTTGGCATTTTTTCGAAAAACGCACCCTTTTTGAGATATAGGCGATTTTAAGTCGAAAAACGGCCAAAAATTTTGATATTTGGTATTTTACAATTGTATACGAATAGGAAGAGCTCATTAGATTTTGGTACAAATATCTTCACCGGAAGTGATATTTTTTGAAGATTGAAAAGATTAAGTGTTAAAAATTTCTATAACTTTGGATAAATATAGTATTTATTTGTAATAAGAATAAGAGGAAAAGTTATTTGCAATTTACGTTATAAAAAAATTGTCTTTATCTGGTAGCATTAAAGAACTGCAGTAATATTTAAAAAATAAATTTATCAAATAAAACGTTGAAATCTTGTAATCCATGTTCGGTTGATTTTTGTTTCTGCATAAAAAATATTGACAGATGAGACGGGTGACAAGTTGACATACTAGAGCTATATAAGTCATAAGTAAGCTATTAAATGTAGTAACTGAACGGAGGATTGCTTCAACACAGAAGAGTTTTCGTGTGAATGAATCTTTTGATTCAGGTAATACTAATTTCTGTGTTTGAATATTTTAGATTTTTATTTGTATATTTTAAATGGGCACCGGATTGTACGTATACATTTCTGTTTAAAGTCTAGATTTGGCGGAAGGTTGTGTGATGGCCACGTCAGATTTTTTATCTTGTTTTAATGTTACAACTTTTTTGTTAATAACAAATTTCCTGCCACTCGGATCAAAAAATTTTATTTAGGTTTTTTGTTTGCAATAAAATAACGGATCAATTCCACCTGGTTGCAACCATTAGTTTTTCCATGAGAGGTTAAGTTGTTTTTCTAGGCACGTTTTCGGGGGTGCGCCGCTCGCCTATTAGTTCGTTCAGCACGGCACACCAGTTCACACTAGCTCCGTGCTACTATTTAGCCTCCGCTCAACTGAACGCAACGAAACGAACGAAACATACAGACAGCGCACGGTACATAACAGACTACAGAGCACTATTGGCTTGACTGAGTGCTGTGTATTCTGAGAAGCGTGGTGTTTCTGTTGTACGGCCAACAATGAAAATAATCAACAATATGGGAAGTGGGAACAATGTAGGACTGGGAAGTAAATACATTAATGTAAAAGTAATAGTAGGTAACATTTTGCTAAATTTGTTGAACATTCTTTAAAATGTTGTCAGACAGTACTCCTTTTTGCAGACTTTTTATTTTGTTTATTTTCCATTGTCAATATACACAACAACAATAAGCAACGTTCAATAATCTATTGTTTGCAGCAACGTGTAATCAAGACGAGAACACAACTAACTAAAATGCTCAGGTTCATGCAGTTTAGCACATGCACACAAGGCAAGCGCACAGTGCTGTGAGCATGAGCAGAGCAGCTCAGCTGAACAGCACACTAGCCATTTTACTTTTTAAATGTATATTTAAAATTAGGTCTAATATAAAATAGTCAAATAATAATCATATTGACCAGAAAATAGAATATATAATAATGATATATTATTATGTTACAACATAATAAAATTTAGCCGAATTAATTTTATAACATAACAAAAATATTATATTTCTTTTTTCATTTGATTTCTATTTACTCTATGCTGGAAAATAAAAATTATGTTAAAGTATAATTTTAATTTAAATAATTATTATTGTATTTCACCATAATCGTATTTCAATACATTAAAATTATACTTCAACATAAAAATAAATGTACATTTTTATTATTATATCATAATAAGAATAATCTTAGGAATTATAATTGTCTTTAAATAATAATAATTGTAATTTTTTTTATGTACATAATTTTAATTCGTATAATTTTTATTACTGATGCAGATAACTTTAATTCATTGTATTTTTATTATGATAAATATAATTTTTAAGTTTTGAATTTTTATTATGTACATAATTTTAATTCTGTCAATTTTTATGTAAGTA
This sequence comes from Agonum fuliginosum, assembly GCA_947534325.1. Taxonomy (NCBI): domain Eukaryota; kingdom Metazoa; phylum Arthropoda; class Insecta; order Coleoptera; family Carabidae; genus Agonum; species Agonum fuliginosum. Next base: position 10,429,239 of record OX384047.1, on the reverse strand, counting down.
CATAATTTTAAGTTTACCAATTTTTATTATGATAACATCATAATTTTAATTATATAAATTTTTATTATGATACTACATTATTTTAATTCTAACAATTTTTAAATATTGAATTTTTATTATGTACATAATTTTAATTCAATCAATTTTTAAGTATATAATTTTTATTATGTACATAATTTTAATTCTATCAATTTTTAAGTATGGAATTTTTATTATGGCCATAATTTTAATTCTATCAATTATTATTATGTTTCTACATAATTTTAATTCTATTAATTTTTATTATGATACTACATAATTTTAAATCTATCAATTTTTATTATATTACTACATAATTTTAATTCTATCAATTTTTATTATCATTCATCATAATATTAATTCTGTACTGCAGTTCTGCAGGTTTGCCAACGGCAGGTTAATAACGAATTAATATTATGATGAATGATAATAAAAATTGGTAGAATTAAAATTATGTAGTAACATAATAAAAATTGATAGATTTAAAATTATGTAGTATCATAATAAAAATTAATAGAATTAATTTTATTTCTATTAATTTTTATTATGATACTACATAATTTTAAATCTATCAATTTTTATTATGTTACTACATAATTTTAATTCTATCAATTCTTATTATCATTCATCATAATATTAATTCTGTACTGCAGTTCTGCAGGTTTGCCAACGGCAGGTTAACAAGGAATTAATATTATGATGAATGATAATAAAAATTGGTAGAATTAAAATTATGTACTAACATAATAAAAATTGATAGATTTAAAATTATGTAGTATCATAATAAAAATTAATATAAATAATTTTAATTCTACTAATTTTTATTATGATACTACATAATTTTAAATCTATCAATTTTTATTATGTTACTACATAATTTTAATTCTATCAATTTTTATTATCATTCATCATAATATTAATTCTGTACTGCAGTTCTGCAGGATTTCCAACGGCAGGTTAACAAGGAATTAATATTATGATGAATGATAATAAAAATTGGTAAAATTAAAATGATGTACTAACATAATAAAAATTGATAGATTTAAAATTATGTATTATCATAATAAAAATTAATAGAATTAAAATTATGTAGTAACATAATAATAATTGATAGAATTAAAATTATGGCCATAATAAAAATTCCATACTTAAAAATTGATATAATTAAAATTATGTACATAATAAAAATTCAATACTTAAAAATTGATAGAATTAAAATTATGTACATAATAAAAATTAAATACTTAAACATTGATAGAATTAAAATTATGTAGTATCATAATAAAAATTTCGAAAAATTTATATAATTAAAATTATGATGTTATCATAATAAAAATTGGTAAAATTAAACTTATATTATAAATAATAAAAATTGGCTGAATTAAAATTATGGCCATAATAAAAATTCATCACTAGAAACTTACTTTTAACGTAAATAAAACTACAATGCATTAAAATTATGTCGTTACATAAAAATAATTTGATGTATTATAATGATATCTACTAATAATTTTAATATATCGCATTTTAATGGTCTGTATAAAAGTTTAATTCGTAAAATTATTATTGTTTATAAAACTTATATTCACTATAATATTTTAATGTACAATCATTTGACGATTTCAAATTATCGACTACCGTATTTTTAATCATTCTGGTTTTTGTATGTTCATAATTAAAATGTATATATTGAAATTCCATTATGTACATAATTTTAATTCCGTAAATTTTTAACTATAAGTTAAAATAACATTATAAAATAAGGTGCTACATAAGAATAAAACGGTACTATTTATTCTGACAGAATAAGATTTGGAGAAAATAAAACTAACGTATGATTTACATGTTTTAGCACAGTACAATTTTTATTTGTTACAAAAAAAATAGGGAGTATTGTAAATGTTTCTCAAGAAAATTGAAATAAAATTATGTTATGACATAATAAAAATTAATTTAATTTATGTCGTAACATAAAATTAAATCAACATAAATGAGCTGAATCGTCTATGATCTCTATACTTTGAGAGTAAACTTTATCATGATACATAATTTTAATTAATTATTTTTATGTTGTATCATAATATTAATGCTCTTAGATATAAATTTTTCAAATTTTAAATAATACATTTAGTTTAATTTTTATATTTAAAAAGCTTGCTATTAAAAAGTAAAACGGCTTGCCATACTAGCACGGTGTCATTTGAAACGCACAGTGCTGTTTTACAGAGTCGTTCAAATGAACGACTCAGTGTGAACGACTCACTTTACTGAGCGGAGCGAAATGAACTGACTCACTAAAAATGAACGAAAGACCCATCACTAGAAGTAACTAACCTTCCGGGTTAGCTACTCACCTACTAGCCTTCCCCTTCCACATACATTCTGCACTAGAGTAAAATTCAAATAGCTAGAACCCTGCGCGAAGTACGAATTCTCGTCTTAGAGAGGAAGCATAGATGATAAACAAGAGGAAACTACGCTACTGTCTGTTCTACAGAACATCAGCTTCAATATCTGTTATTCTCATGCTGACATTCGTAGTGTTTTGCTTCGTGTAACCCTGCGAATTTTGTAATTGATTGTGATTGAGTTATATTTTACTTTTCTTTGAAAATTAAGTGAAGTGCAGCGCAGCATATACTCCGCTTTTGTAAAACGGACAGTACATGACAAGCTCTGCCTTCTCGCGCAGTCCAGGGTCCTAGCTATTTGAATTTTACTCTATCCACTACACTCATCTCTGCACTATACCAATGTAAACAGTCACTAGTGATTAGGGATATACTAGTGTGTTTTGACGTCTCATTTTAAAGATAATTGTTTTATAATTAAATTCGGTATTTTTACTTTATTAAAATGAAAAAGTGGTCTTAAACGGAGACAATAAAGTTTGTAGAACTATATCGTGATCATGAGTGTTTGTGGGATGTCACTAAATTTTGTTATCTTTACTTTATTTCGTTTAATAATAGATTTTGTTCGAGATGATATACAACCACGAAAAGAATTCATTTTGTCACCTATAGAACAACTTGTACTGGTACTAGAACTATAGCTAGTCGTCTAAATTGTATTTCTGATGTAAACACCTACTAGCCTAGCGCTTAGTTGAGTATACTAGTATAGCCCGCTACTTGTACCAGTAACTGTCTCAGTTACTCCTCCAATGTAAACGCGCCTTAAAGCTACCGCGTTGCACTGTCTGCATTTACGTGAGCCACGGTACAAGACACTGAAGGTAACCCAACTTGGCTTGCAAAAGTGACTGCTGAACTGGTTCAGTTTCGTGGTACTGAGGGGTAAAGGGAGTACTCAATATGGCAGCTAACACAGGCCATCAAAAACCCGCGAGAATCGCTGATTAACGTGTAAAGTATAATTTCTATATATATATTCTGTAATTTATTATAATATATACAATATTCTATAAGTTATTGAAGATTTTAAGTGAAATTGCTAATAAAATGTGGCCTATGCGATATGACAGCGCCTAGCGGCGACAGGGCGAACTGTAACCTCTTGAGCAGTCATAAAACTAGTGGAAGGGGTATGCAAGTTACCGGGGCCTGACGTGAGCTGTCTAATTCTACATAAAATTCTGAATACAATACAACCATATAATGAGCTACTTTTTACTTCCCCGATCTATGTAATAGAGGGAAGTATTGTAATCGTGATTTTTTGACAGTTCGAGATTTTGGTGAATCTTCACGTTTTAGACCCTACTGAACCCAAAAAACATAATTTTAAAAAAAGTCGGTCTGTCGGTCTGTGGGTCTGGATGTTGCATAACTTAAAAACGCGTTGGAATTTTGGACTGAAATTTTATATTTAAGATCTTGACCCAAATTCTGACTTCAAGTTCGTTAATGAGCTTTATTCAACCAGTGGTACCAAGTTTATAAACATACCTTTTTTTAATTTTATCAAAATACTATCGTGTGTGGTATCAAATTAAAGCTCTCGAGAAAAGAATTCTAGTAGAAAAACAAAAATAACATATAAACGATCGTCAATTTTTTTTTAAAATAAATTATTCAAATCATACCGAGTTTGGTGTCAATTTAAAGCGCTCGGGGAGATAAGTTTAGTAAAAATGTAAAAAATGATATTTATGTGATTTTCAATTGTTTCTCAAAAAATTATTCAATTTTTTTTATTTAACCAGTGGTACCTACCAACTTTATAAACATAACTTTTTTAATTTTTATCAAAATACTATCGTGTGTGGTATCAAATTAAAGCTATCGGGAAAATAATTCTAGTAGAAAAATAAAAATAACATTTTACCGATCATAAATTGTTTTTTTTTAATATAAATTATTCAAATTATACCGAGTTTGGTGTCAATTTAAAGCGCTCGGGGAGATAAGTTTAGTAAAAATGACATTTATGTGATTTTCAATTGTTTCTCAAACAATTATTCAATTTTTTTTATTCGACCAGTGGTACCAACTTTATAAACATAACTTATTTTATTTTTATTAAAATACTATCGTGTGTGATATCAAATTAAAGCTTTCGGGAAAATAATTCTAGTACAAAAATAAAAATAACATTTAACCGATCGTCAATTTTTATATTATACATCATTCAATTTATACCGAGTTTGGTGTCAATTTAAAGCTCTATGTAGGGGAGATAAGTTTAGTAAAAATGTAAAAAATGACATTTATGCGATATTCAATTTTTTCTCAAACAATTATTCAAATTTCTTCAAGTGTATTATCAAAAGTTCTCTGAAGAAAAAATTTAGTCGGAGAATTAATAACAACATTTAAACTGTGGGCAGTTCTTTTTACCTCCCGCATTATATTTTATATAAGGGGAAGTTTAGTGAGGAGTTTTTCGAGTGTGAGTTTTTAGTGAATAAGTACGTTTTACAATCCATAATAGGAATAAAGTATTTTCGAGATGAAGTCTGTGGACGATAACTCAAATAATATCAAACATTTAACAACCAAATTTTAATACAAATCTTAAGAATCCAGTTATTTTTGTAGCAACCAAACCGGACGTAGTACTTTGCGTAAATATTTCGATAAATAATTAATTTATCACAATATTTTCTATTTCAAATGATGGATTATATTTTTGTCATCTACAAATCGTATTCAAAATTTTTTTCTGTACATGATACTATTTAGAAAATA